>JAWQEG010000738.1:0-34430 GCA_033782935.1 Petrolisthes cinctipes | reverse complement strand
ATAAGAAATTTGTAGTAGCCATAATATAAACAATGGCAGTGATATTAAGAATGATGAGAATCGTGATACTATTTATTATTGTTATCCTAAAAATTCTACATTTCTTTATAAAGGCTTATGCATTTTCTGTTAAAGAAATTTAGTTTTTCGTATTGGGTAACTTAACTAATGTGAACTCCTTTAACTTAATGGCCTTTAGCGACATTTTTCTCCTTAGCGATGGGGCTTGTACTAAAGGTAATAAAATAACTTGAAAAAAAAAATAATAATAATAATAATCTCCAAAATAATCTTGATAAGAAACAAATAGAAGTGGGAATTTGGAACAAAACGGACGAGCGAAAAAATCTCAAGTAATAATGGAGATAACAAAACAAAAAAGAAGTGGGAATTTGGAAGAGAATGTCAAAGCCGACGAGCGATGATAAGAACAACTGCATTGAACGACAAATTATATACCTCGATCCATTCCTACTGTGCCACGGCTTCGTTCGTAACAGTGATATAATTATTATCTTCTCGTGTCGTTGCTACAAAAATGCGTTTCATTATAAGAGATAAAATTTTTCTCCGATGCTTGTAAATAGCGTTATTGTTATTCTGTTGAATATTGTTATTGTGTTATGCATTGTTATTCTGTTGTATATCGTTATTCTGTTGTATATTATTATTTTGTTGTATGTTGTACTTTAAGACACCCTGTGTTGTAGTCAGATAATTGGAGATAATAAGTCCTTCAAATATTGCCACGAAATACCACCTATATGGAATGAGCTTGTTTCGTGGCATAGTCAGGAGAAATCAGAAGCCTCCAATTTTCATACACGATCACAGGGTCATTTTCTTCTATAAATATGTATTGTTATTTCAAGGTACAGATGCTTCAGCATATATCTGCCTCCTGTGTCTTTATCTAGGAATCTATCTGTGTGCCAATATTTTACTCCCTCCCTTACACACGTACAGCTTGGCCACGATCACCAGAGGAACGTATTGTAGGGGGACAGGAAGCAACCCGGGACAACTGCCCTACCAAGTATGTAATAATATACACATTTTTATTTGCATCACGAAATAGCTTTATATATAGATATATATATATATATATATATATATATATATATATATATATATATATATATATATATATATATATATATATATATATATATATATATATATATATATTTATTATTATTATTATTATTTTTTTTTTTTTTTTTTTTTTTTTTTTTGGCGAGTAAGCTTTAACAGTTCTGACTAATGAACGTTATGAGATTTCCTTCACGACAAGAAAACTCGTTCATTGTCTGACAAAAAATGATCTATATATAAATACAAATAATCCTGTGCATTGTTCTTGAAGTGTTTATTTATACATGCCGGTGTATAGGTGAGCTTCAGGAGCGGTCTGTTGGGCCAATGGTACCACTTCTGCGGGGGCATGGTAGTCAGTCCAGCCTTCATCCTCACCGCCGCCCACTGTGTCGAGGGGGCGACTTCACCTCACCAGCGGGGCTCAGGGTAGTCTTCATGATGATTAATTATTGATCTTATTTACTCTTGGACAACGTGTTATTTTATGAGTTGAGTGTTGTTAGTCTTAGCAAAGTTTCCAAGAGATAATTAATTTTCTATTCGGCTGTGTTTTGTGTGGTTGGTTCTCTCACTATTCATCTCTCTCTCTCTCTCACTATTCATCTCTCTCTCTCACTATTCATCTCACTCTCTCACTATTCATCTCACTCTCTCACTATTCATCTCACTCTCTCACTATTCACCTCACTCTCTCACTATTCATCTCTCTCTCTCTGACGGCCACTAATACAGGTAATGGCTGGAGAGAGAGACCTGACTACTGAAGAAGGCACGGAGCAGCTGGGCACCATTAATCTCATCATAGAACATCCTTTCTATGACACGTGAGTTGGCTTCCATGTAGTGTTATCAGAAAAGTAGAAACAAGATACAGGAAAATGTACTCCCATCACTTCGAGGTCATAAATATCACGTCAAATAGTATTCAATTATGCTCATAGTGTTTTGGGGTAATTACTATTGTCTTGCCTTGAAGATCCAACATCACTGTTATAAGAAGTTGCAGTTCATTTTTTATATTAATTTAACACAATACAGTATTTACCTTAGCATCCATGCAGTGGTTATTTTAAAGAGGGGGAAAGCAGATACCTAAACTTTCTATACCTTATGTGTCAAATATGTAGAAAAACACTATACAATTCAAGGGGCTATACCCTGTCCTACAATTAAGGGAAGGGTATAGTTTGGGCATATTTGGAGATAATAATTCTTCCAAACTATTCCCAGCAACAGTCCACCATACGTTTTGTTCATCTGGTCCTGTTTCCTGGCATACTTTGGAGGAATCAAGGCTCTCTAATGTAGGTACCAAAAGTATACTCTCTCCTGAAGACAGCTGCTAGTATACCAGTTGCTTATATATTATACCTTAACTCTCGACCCTTCCTATACTTACAAGAGTTAACTGGTAATGTTCTCGTGTAACATTGCAGCATCACTTACGAGAATGACATAGCCTTGTTGAGGTTGGAGACGCCCTTACTGGATACTGAGTTTGTGAAGTCCATTTCCTCCCTACACCTTTCCAAAACTTCACTGGAGGTTAGTTGGTTCTCTCTCTCTCTCTCTCTCTCTCTCTCTCTCTCTCTCTCTCTCTCTCTCTCTCTCTCTCTCTCTCTCTCTCTCTCTCTCTCTCTCTCTCTCTCTCTCTCTCTCTCTCTCTCTCTCTCTCTCTCTCTCTCTCTCTCTCTCTCTCTCTCTCTCTCTCTCTCTCTCTCTCTCTCTCTCTCTCTCTCTTTATATGTGTGGTTTATTTTGGGCATAATGTTTGTTACGAAAATGCAGGTGTCTATGATTTCTAAGAGTATTTCAGTGTCATATATTACAGTCATCTATCACATCTGTTCATAAATGAGCGAGTAAGAAGTTAATTTTTTTTTTCTCAACCATCTTTTTAACGTGAGAGTTATTACACCTCTCCAGAATTTTATCCATCCAAGAAATCTGTACAGTCAGTGGAGATTCTATCTATTTCACTTTCCCCAATGTTTAAAAATCCACAGCGTCAGGTTGTACTTGTAACGTAAGGGGGCAGTGCATTTTTGGTACATTGGAGCGCCTTGATTCCCCAAAAGTATGCCAGGAAACACGGCTGGATTAAGAGAGACAAAAATAATGGTGGTCTGTTGCTTGGAATAGTTTGGAGGCTTCATGCAGTTGCTCCATGGATGCAGAAAATTTACCAACACTGTAATTCGTCCTTAATTAAGGGAGAAGTGCAGTGTTGGTAAATCTGAGCAAATTATTCCTCCACACTATTCCAAGCAACACAGAACACCATTATTTTTGTTCACCTGCTCCTGTTTCTTAGCATACTTTGGAGGAATCAAGGCGCTCCAATGTAAAAAAAAGTGAATTACTTGAATATATACATACATACATATATACATACATACATACATACATATATACATACAGAGAGTTGCCGTGTATCCGGTTGGGGTCGCATCCAAGAGGGCGGGGCTTCGTCAGACCTGCTGCTGTACACTGACCTCACCATCATCAATGACACACAATGCATTACGGCTTATACCCACGACGAGCTATTCCCCTCCATGCTGTGTGCTGGGTAGGTCCTTTGGTTACGGTGGGTATATTATAATGTCAAGAAGCACCGGCCATTCATTCACTCCCTCCCATCGATTTTGTAAGGAACCTGTGATTGTTTTTTGTGAGAATTGGAGGCTTCTGATTCCTCCTGACTATGCACGACACACGCTCCTTCCTGTAGGAGATGTTTAGTGGCACTATCTGAAGGACTCATTTACCTCCGATTTTTTTTTTACTATATCACAGGGTCCATTAAGGGTAGATGCTCTTGTTGGTGAATTGGAAGGTCTCTGATTCCTCCAAACTATATAAATATGTCACGAAACAGATCCCCTATTAGTAACATTAATTAAGGTCGTCTGTTTCCTTGCATAGTTTGGAGGAATCAGTATCTCTCCAATTTACCAAAAAGAGAATCTCCACTTAACTAACCCCAGACATCATCTATATATTACTTAATCGCCCATTTTTCCATATCCTCCGTCTTTTATTCTCGGATCAAAATTGCTGCGTCCCAATTCGTGGATGTCCCCTGACACTTGAATGATGAGTTCGAGTAAAAATTAAAGAGTAAGAAAGACATGAATGTTGTTGGTACTTCAATGAATCCATGAATTCAATGACTGATGAACGCAAGGAATGAGATAATTGTGTTGATTTTTTTTTTTTTTTTTTTTTTTGGGGGGGGGGTTGAATAGAGTTTAGAGTGTATTGCATAAGACAAACACCAATAGCCTATATACACAAACTGTCTATATATGCGTTCTGAGTATACTACTATCTTAAATGTTGTTAGATAGTGACGTATAAAAGTATAACATTGCTCCCATTAATTAAGGGAGATTTTCTTGTTGATATATTGGAGGGCTACTGATTCCTCCAAACTAGCCTATGCCAGAATCACCTCAATGTTACTAATAGGGGATCTGTTGTTTCGTGTCATAAGATTATAGTTTGGAGGAATCAAAGACCTTCCAATTCACCAAAAAAAAAAAAAAATCCCTTTAAACATTCCACTTTCCAGAGTCGAGGCTAATCATCAGAATGGTATATTATTTCCAGTGGTGAGAGTGGCGAGAGTGGGTCGTGCCAGGGGGACTCTGGGGGCCCCTTGGTGTGCGGGGGTGACACAGTGGCTGGGGTGGTGTCCTGGGGTTACGGCTGTGCTCGTCCTGACTTCCCTGGGGTCTACACTGAGGTCTCACACTTTGTCGACTGGATCAACTCGCACATTCGGCTCGGTGAAGGAACATGGTAGAGAGAGAGAGAGAGAGAGAGAGAGAGAGAGAGAGAGAGAGAGAGAGAGGAATCATTGAGTGTGTGTTAGTTGGAATTAATCTGGCCATGACGTAGACTTGTACTTTCATTCTGGAATAGCATTAAATATGATAGAGAATATAATATTTGATCTTCGGGTGAGAAGGTAATTAATCTAGGTAGACAGACAAATAAACAGATGCTTGCTCCAACGAGGTAAGTAGCTAGGCTGTATAATAATATCATATACTTGGCATGTATTATAATTATATTCGTGGTATTCATTATATTCCACTCCACTTACATTTACGGTCTGCCAACCTTCACACATGTCACATCAATAAATCTGCAACCATAGTGGCATGGATTTTTTTTTTTTTACTTCAAGATAAAGAATTTGGTCATTTAATTCCTTGATGAAATAAACCTTACGCTATATAAATTCATTGTTTTGCTTTTGTTCAGGGTGGCTGACTGTATTCTCTGTGAATACTATCCATCCCCCACAGGGCTAGACTAAAGATTGTTGTATGATCTGGTCACTTTCTAGTGGATTTGACGAGATCTGCACACATGGATTAAAAATCCACGTGAGGTGTACTGCAACCGTGGCTCATTTTTTTTCTCTCTCTGCCGTGTGGACCTCCAGCACTCGGGGGTGCATTATCCCATTGCATGCAGCAGTCTATACTCCCTTCCCCTTTATGGTCCCTTCAGGACTGGTCTCACAGAAGATGAGGCCCCACTTGTAGCTCTTGTGGTAACGTGGTCTTTGACCTACAGCACTGGCTGTGGAATTAAAGACCTTCCCCTCATTCTCCCTGGTGGTCGGAGGCCTCCAGACTCCTTGTTCCAGTAAGCTCTGGTCCCATTTTCCTGGGCCTGCCCCTCCTTTATTTTAATTTGTGTTTCCATGGCGACGAGAGCTTACCGATGGGCAATATTACCTAATATATACTGACTCGGCACTATACTCACAACCAGCTAGTCACAGCACATGGCTGGCTGTCTCAGCTCTGCCCACTCTACTAAGGATGCTTGGGATGTATTAATAAGAGAGGTAACTAATGTATACTCGATTTATACATAAATTTTTTCTTTAAAAAATTCTTTAAAAAATAAAAATATCTCTCCTTGATTTTTTTTTTTTTTTTTTTTTTCCCCTTCTTAAAACGGCCTTAGTGCAGTGGGCGGTGCTGAGGCGGCCAGCCACGTTCTGAGATTGGTTGGTACTTGGTTGTGAGGATGGAGCCGAGCCAGTATACAGTTTGTAATAATGATACTGGGAGACTGTGGGCCAGGAGGCCATTTTATCCCGGGAGAGCATCAAAAACAACAACAACTGTTTTTGCTATCTTAGGGATACACACAAACAGAAAGCGGCAATTTATACTGAGGACAAGATCATTCGTTTATATCATACTCAAAGAATGCATTGTATGTCCAGATATCGTATCGTTATGGGATTGATTAACGGCCTGCATATTTCAGATATTGTATTAATTCTTTTATTGCAAAACTCTTATGTACGGTACTATTACGAGACAGACAGAATAATAAAAATCTCGATTTAATTTCCCACACATCTAGGCATTGGCAGACAACATTCTAAGTATATATATATATATATATATATATATATATATATATATATATATATATATATATATATATATACTGATGATAGCATATCCATAATTTTTAATTGGGTTTCTGGTTATAGAATTCGATGTTCTTTGGAGGTCCTCGAGTGAACGCAGTAGGGTAGACTTGCTTAGAGATTTGCTGATAATTTTGTTCCCGAGTTCTCTCATTGAATGGTGAGGAACGACAACGTAGCAATGAGTGTTCATACACCATAGATGGGCACTGCCTGTCAAGGTGTGGGCAATACTTAATAAAGTTATGGCAACCCTTCATTATAATAGTCTTTTTATACATCACCATCCTTCTCTTTCTCTTTATTCTTTTCTTTACAGTATTTTTAATAATCTTAATTTATGTTTATTTAATTTACTTAAAATATATCAACTATAAACAGTTTTCATGTCTTATTTAACTTGAGTACTATTTCTATTTACACGTTTCAAGAAAGTGAACCCATGATATCAATATAAATGAAGCAAATTGTGTGAAAAATGAACCAAACGTGGAGTAAGATTAGCCATATTTAGTAAACAACAAACTAATCAAACTCGCCACTGACGCCAAACCCCCGGCTTGGCCATATTTTGACCCATTTGCTGTCCACCATGTCACTCCAGCACTTGATAAATGGCATAATAATAGCAGGTTTAACCCATTGAGGTGGAATACCAGAGATAATTTACAAGGAAGCCAGGATCACTTATTATTTTTTTCTATTCTGTCATTTATCGTATAACTTACTTGTCATTTGTCTATCATTTACATGTCATTTATCTTCTACTTGTCATTTATTAACTTGTCATTCACTTGTTCATCTATCTATTGTGCACTTGTAATCTACTTGTCATTTATCGTGTACTTATCATTTATCATTATCTTGTACTTGTCATTTATTCATCATTTTTATCATTTAAAAAAATGGCCAACGTGTTTATCCTTGATAATGGTGCCTATACAATTAAGGCTGGATTTTCCAACCATAATGAACCGAGGTAAGTTCAAAGAAATAAAGGTAACTTTACATACCATATATTCGGTACAAAATAATTTGATAAATATATATGGTAACAAAATGATTTAACGTTAACTTAGCAGGCAAATCCCTTCATTTTTTCACTGGTGCTTATACTGCACTTTTTTTTTTTTTTTTTTTTCATATTCCTGTCTTTTTAAAAATGGGTAAAGCAACAGTACATTTTGACCGTGATTGATCCTATAGAGGCTGAATGACCCACACAAAGAAGGCAGGGCTTGAAGGCCAAAGAAAATTGAGGGGTAAAACAAGGGGCCGTATGCAAGAACATCGGTGGTGTATACGATGGCGTGGTACTGGTATGCTGGCACCGTTGTTTGTCTTTGGAGCCGTCGTACCAGTACAACACTATCGTGGGTACCATGAACGTTCTTGCATACCGCCCAAGGAACTAACCCAGGAAATTGGTCAAGTGGTTAGGTTAGGTTAGGTTAGATGAAGAAACTTGTATATTGTCTTATCTGTATTGCCGTGTAGCTTCTTCAATTGTCGGCTTTTTTTACATTTTTGATGCCTGAATGATAGAGAGTTTAGGTATCTACCGGTACTTCTCCGAGGAAAAGGCTCTTCGTCTCTCAATCCGTAATATTTTGGAATACGGATTGGGCAATGAAAGGGGCCATTTCCCAAAGAAAAAGAAGTTTGATTATATGACCCTAAAGCTCTTGGATGTATTCAGGATGCCAATTAAATTTTTTTATGCTTGCAGAGTTATGCCGAATGCTGTTATGAAGGCCAAGAGTGAAAGGAGGCGACCATTTATTGCTGACCAAGTAGATGACTGCAGAGATGCTTCGGGTCTCTTTTACATTCTTCCCTTTCAGAAGGTAGGATAATTTGACGAATTTCAGGTATTCAGTCTCGTATAGGAGTTATCAGGATTGGCCTTTCCCAGTTACATTTCTAACTTTTTTTTTTCCTTTACTATGTGCAGTATGCTCCCCTCTCCACCCTCAAGGTTTATATTTAATATTGCTTACTGTAGTTTTTCTGAAGTTGTCAGTATGTGTCCACTACTAATTTTATTTTATTTTTTATACCAGGCCTTCATCTGCACTCAATCAATCAATCATTTCCTGTAGCACCCACGGGGATGCATAGGGCCTCAATGAACTCGTGCCACCACACCTTATCCTGAGCTAACTCCTCCAAATCTCCCCAACATTCATCTCCCACTTCCCGCCTCATTGTTCTCACCCACGTCTCCCTAGGCCTTCCTCTTCTTCTTGTACCATGTGCTACCCACCCTAGTGTATCTCGTACTATCCCATGTCTTCTATACACATGACCTAACCACTTCCAACATGACATCCTAACATATTCATCAACTGGCTGCACCCCTGTTATTTCTCTAATTCTGCTATTCGTTATCCTATCCCACTACTTAATTCCTAATATTCTTCTAAGTACCTTATTTTCAAACACCAAGAATTTACGGTTCATATTCGCTGTACTGTACCATGATTCGTGACCGTAGGTTAGTATACTCCTAACCATTACTTTATAAATTTTGATTTTTGTATGCACAGAAAAAATTTTATTCTTCCAAACAGTTTTAAGCATTCCCATTGCCTGATTTGCCTTTCTTAACCTTTCTTCGTATTCTAAGGTCAAAGAACCATCCTTTGTTAAACAGGTACCTAAATATTTAAACGTTTCAACCTGCTTTACCACCACACCTCCAATCATACAGTCCTGTGCATTTTCCATGTTCATATTAATAATTTCAGTTTTTCCACAATTAATAACCAAACCCACCCTTAAGCCCTCTCTCACTAAACAATCCAACACCCTCTGCATCTCCTCCGGCCCATCACACATCAAAACTATATCATCTGCATAATCCAGGTCCAAGAGCTTCCCATTCTCTCCCCAGAGTATACCTGCACCAGTTTCTGTACCAACCCTTTTCATTACGTAATCTATGACCAATACGAACAACAAAGGCGACAAGATGCCACCCTGAATCACACCTGACTTGACTTCAAACGGATCACTCATACAACCATCAACCATCACTTTACAAAATGTGCCATCATGCATGTTCGTAACGACCTTCACAAACTCCTCCGGTATTCCATAAAGCCTCATAATCTTCCCCATAGTCCCTCTCGAAACACTATCAAATGCTTTTTCGAAGTCAACAAAGCAAAAGCATCTGCACTACTAATATCAAATGCTATTTAGTTAAAGGATTTGAAGGGAAACTTAAATGCAAAATAATGGGAGGATTAACCTTCGGCCATATCCTGAATGACCAGCCACCAAAGTTGTGTCCAGACATCTAATTATTGTGGCTGTCGGGCTAGTTAAGCACGCAATATAATATATGGGTAATTTTGTTTATCTTCTTTTGTAAGTTTTACTATCTTGGAGATACTGACATGGAAGTTATTATATTATTGCTGAGTATGGTACTGTATTACTAATTTTTATGGTTGATAGGGTTGTGGAACGTTCAGTGGGCTATACGATCATTCAGCTAATGACGAGATTTCCTTGAATACATCCTGATTTTATAACAAATGTTCCCTGTATATGTAAAAAAAATTTCTTCATATTATTGGCTGCAGTTTTATGAAAATATTTCCCTCTTTAGACTGTTCATTCCTTGTATTCACATCGAAACTTCTAATCACATTCTCTCTGAGGAGGTCATGAAGTTTGCCAGGTAAAAAAAATGTATGTACAGTAGAAGTCCTGTCTTTCGGCACCTTCGGGACCAAGTAGGTGCCAAAACATTGAATTTGCCGAATCATTGGATAATTGTCTAGCATGTAATTTTTTGTAACTATAAGTAAAGAATGATTAATACAGAACGTATTTTTTTCGTATTTATTTGTGAACTTAAAATATCAAGTGCGTATTTATGATGTGTAGATGATATGTGGCTGGGAGTGTTTCTTCATTACAGAAGAAAGATTTCCACTTGTTGAAGTCATTTTTCAATAATAAATGTTTGTAATAATAGAGGTAGGCCAAGACAAAGCTCACCACAAGTACACCACGCATACGAAAGTGATGCTCACTCACGAGGGCTGAATACGGGATAAACTCTTTTTCTCGTACGTGCTACTCTTACCCTCTCACACAAGAGCCTGGGTATGGTAGCTAGCCAGTTAGCCTAATGGGAGGAATTTAGTCCATGACTTCACTACACAAGATGGCCGACGATCATGGCGCCCTTTTCAAAGCTGTCATGTACTGATATCTTTTGGAAAATGTGCCGAAATGTCGAATAATTATTAGAATGGGAATTTTTTTTTTAAGTGCCGTAAAATTGGATGTGCCGAAACGTTGGATGCTGAAACACTGTACTTTTATTGTAATACAATGCAGTTTTTTTTAATGAAAAATAAAATGAAATTATATCTCTGCATCATGAATATATGTGGTATGGATATTGAAAGCTCTATAGGGTACTGGGCATATGCATTCTGTTGCATAAAAGCAATGATTTCTACAGCAAATATGGGCAGCCTTCGAATGATTAAGTCACTAGAGAGTCTAGACACATAATTGTATAAATGGGATACTTCTTAGTACGCTTTAGTGTTTTTGTTTGAGACTTATAATTTGTAAATACTGTAATATAATAATAATAGTATCTGTATAAAACGAAAATAATATCCCAAACATGAATATAGTTTCTGCTGTGGCATGTCCCCCATTTCTGAGTAACTAAAGATCTGATATGATGTAGACCTAGCCCATCTTAGTTTCTCATACCTTCAAAAAGGCATTAATAATGTGTAATGCATATAGCTTTGATGTTGCAGAACTTGCAGGAGTATTTGGGAGGAGAAAAGAGTTTTTACTATCGTGTTCATAGTTTTATAAGCCAACTGGTTCAGCCAGTGTGATGCACACTTCCACCTTGGGTAATTGCATTATTATCACACACATTCCCCACTTTACCATATGAATTTCATATATCCTTCCATACAGCTGTGTACTGGGTAAACTAGGCTAAATGCTGGACTGTGTTTTTCAGGGATATCTGGTAAACTGGGATATTCAGAAGACAGTATGGGACTACATGTTTGGCAAAGATGTATTCAATGTGAGTCTCTGTAATACAACTGTCATTGTCACTGAACCTTACCTCAACTTCACAAGCACCCAAGAAGCACTCAGCGAGATATATTTTGAAGATTACGACGTGGATGCCTTGCTCAGGATAAACGGTAATATATGAAATGTTCTTAGAAATTTTACATGTAATACCCTACCTTATTTAATATGGTATGAATTACTAGCCATTTAATGTCTTCACCTGTGAAGCAAACATACAGTTTGAGAGGTTCATATTTTTAGGATTTCCTGATCTGATAATCTGTTACACAGGGATGTTTTATGTTTTGTTTTGCATCTCCTACACTTTAATAGAATTAATGGACATCCAAAGCGCATGATGAAAACTTAGGGGAGGAATTGGTGGGGCTAGACAGCATCTCTCATATATATATATTTTGGAGATGACTAAAAATGGTTACAAATTGTCCAGCTTGGGAGTATAATTATACTGTATGCCCAAAAACATTTGTGACATTTTTTTTTTTTCTTACAGCTGGTGATCTCTCGGTGCACAAATACCACAGAGACCGTCCACGTGAACTGTGTTGCCTCCTAGTAGAAAGTGGGTTTAGCTTTACCCACATTGTACCATATATTCAGGGAAAGAAGCAAAAGAATGCCATACTCAGGGTTGATGTGGGTGGCAAGGTTCTCACAAACCATTTGAAGGAAGTTATATCATACAGGTATGTACCTGCAGTAAATATGGAACATAAGTTGTACAAGGTGCGGTTGTTAGGGATTAACTCCATAATAATTCAGCTTTTAATGTTAGGTTATCCTGATTTTGTAGCTATCTGGCTTTTAATGACTGTGGTAATAAGTTAGTGTGTTCATGTAACTCATTATATTATTGTTGTATGAACCTGTGCGAATGATATTAACACTGACATTTTCACACACTTTAAAAATAACTGTACCTTAAACCTATCATGTGTCAACACTGGTCTTCAGTGAACAAGATTCTTAGATATGTTTTATTAAGAAGTCAGCTGGTCACATATATCCACTTTCTTTAGAATTTGTTAAGTAGGTTGCCATATGTACCGTTTATAGTGATTATTACTTTGGGAATAGTTTTTATTTTCATTGTACCTTTCATTATAGTTTTCAAATAACATAAAATAGAAAAGGCACTCTTAGAATGAGTATTTGGTTTCCATGTCGATATGGAAATAATATATTCACTTGAAAAGTAATAAGTTAGTTTTTGATGGCAAAATGGAAGACCCAAAGTACTCAAAAACTAAACAAATACAATACAATTTACAGTATATTTACTGAAGAATATTTTGTGTTAAACCCATTTCAACTGTCCTGATTCCACCAGAGTTTAGTATGCTCAATCTGTTTATCTGTAGCTCTGATGTCATGCTTCCTCTGGGAACTTCCCCGAAGGGGGTAAGCTGACTAGAACTAGAGGTTCTCAGTTCTTCCTGTTCTAGCAGGACGAATGGTAGGCATTGATGGGCAACTATTGTCGGATTCAAATATGAAGCTAGTTTGGGCAGGGAGGCTACGGGACTTCCTCACCCAACAGCGTTGTCATTTAACCCAAACAAGGCATACAATATTTCATACCTATGTTATTTAGTATTTGAAATAGTCTTCAAATCTTCAAAAAATTATTGTATATGATAAACCTTGATTAGGCCTATATGATGTTGTAAATGTGTTGATATTTAGGATAATAACAATCCTTTATGTATGGAAGTGAATCAAGTACACATGACACATACTTTGCGTTGGTGTCATATCTGTGGTGAAGGTGGCCAGGTCACCCCTCCCGGGTCTCGGGTCACTACCCCCTGGTAGGGAGGAAGAGGGTGACATGGGGGGAGGGAGGATGTCTATAGGTGCGGTCCAATACATGAGATGTTCATTCATGAATCCATACTCGTAAATACTTTATGTATTATATACTTTATATGTCAGATATGTACTATTGAGCATTGTTTTTTAAGTATTTGTATTAATTAATATCATTATGTGTGTTCGTTTTTTTTTTCACATTACAGTAACAAAGACATATAAATTTTTTTTCCAACATTGACAACACTTCCGAGATGAACTGTAAATCGCCCCACATGTGTTTGATGTCAAATCCCAGGGGTAGAGTAACTCACACCCTGACACGAGCAGAGTAGAGACATGGCAACGCTGTAGAGTAGGAAGGTTACCGCCCAAACTAGCTTCATATTTGAATCCGACTATAGTCACCCTATGTAATGAATAGGCAAAACACATCATGTAGGCAGGTGCCTCTAACTATATATATATGTAATATATATATGGTATTTATATGTATATATCTGCACAGACAGCTGAATGTGATGGATGAAACATACGTGATCAACCAGGTAAAGGAAGATGCTTGCTTTATGTCTCAGGATTATAATGCTGACATGGCAATTGCGAAGAGTAAAAAGAATACTATATTACGGGACTATGTGCTACCAGACTTTACTACAATTAAGAGAGGGTACGTCAGATCACTTGAAGAATCTACGGGAAAATCCACAGCAGGAGAACAGGTTCGTCTTTATTCCTTGTCGATCTGTTGTTTTGATTTAGATAAAAAAAAACTACTTAATGATAAGTAAATGTTTGAACTTAAATGCTAAAATAATAACTTTCAAGCATTTACATATAGACCCTTTGCTTCTGCTTTAGCTTAACTTACACTTCTCAGTAATCAAACAGAAAATTTTTGAGCAGTGATTAGTTAAATACACTCAGTGATGTATTGCAATCGTCAAAAGGCTACTTCAGTGTGCCATAATTATACTATACTGCTGTACTGTATGTTAGTTGAAAGCTTATAAATGTCTTTGAAACAATATAGTGATGATATGTGGACAGACTGTAGGTTTGGGTCTTTGTGAAAGGTAGAGACCAGATGGAAGGAGGAAGGAATCCCCTATCTCCATCAGTTAAGGAATAGGCAGAGCAAAGCAAGAGAGGACTACTTGTTTTGTTGTTCCTGTTCAATAAGGCAGAAAATGCAAATTTTAAGCAGCTGCTGTTAGGAAAGGCTTATGGGTAAGTCTAGTGCATTAACAAAGATCCACTGGTGTTCAGCAAAAATAAAGAAATATTAAATAATCAGGGTTCTAAAAGTTGTCTTATCTATACAGTAAATTGTATTGTTGTCTGTTAATAGTATCAGCAACATGAGATACCTGTACCTGTCACCACTCTTATCTACTTTAATATCGTTAGTATTGTTTAGCCATGAACTATATTTACCTGCTCTCAACAACAAATGCTGTTGTGTTGTATATTACATATACCATTTGTATTATATATCACCATGTGCTTTATTATTTCACAACCACTACCATTCCAGGGCTTTGTTACACTTAGGTCATTAATCTAAGGTACAGTCGTTCACCACAATCCCTAGCCAACCTAAGTCGAAGGCCGAGATCTGAAGCAGGCAGAGTCTGGACGACAGCCCACCCAAAGCCTCCATAGGTTTGAAATGTGTGTGGCCGTATGATAGTTTGGGTTGCCTGTCGTCTAGAAACCGCCTGCTTCAGATCTCGGGCTTTGACTCAAGTGGTCTTGGGATTGTGGTGCGCGACTGTATATGCTAATTATTGGTATACTGTACATGTGTATTGGTATAGGAATGAATAGTTTACTGTAAGATAAAAATGTTATAAGGATGAACTTGAGTTAATTATTATTTGTATTCTGAAAATTGTAACATGTTTCATTTGCCTTCTTTTGATGACTGACATGTTTGAATTTGTTTGCAGTTAATTCGCTTGAATAATGAACGCTTCAGCATCCCAGAACTATTGCTTTTTCCTAGTGATGTTGGAATTCAAGAGATGGGCATCACGGAGGCCATCGTTCACTCCATCAACAAATGCCCAGAAGAAACGAGACCACATCTTTACAGGTACTGTAACTATATAGACTTTGATGTAACTTCCTTGGTAGAGATAACAACATTAATGACATCAGGTTTCACAATTAACCTTTTCTTTCATGCATGGTTGACATACATTTGCATCATATTATAGTTTGTGCATCAGTGATTGAGTTCTCTGACATAATGGATAAGGAACAACTTCGTATGAGGAGAAACCTATATTGACGACATTTCACTACTGCTTTGTTAGGTCAAAGGCACATTGCTACTAATATTGAGAGCCTTAAGTTTGTCAGGCATACTTAATGCTCTTGATGTTGGTAGAAATGTGCCTTTGACCTGAAGAAGCAGTCGAATTTGTCATCATTCAAGGCTTCTCCTTGTATGGTGTTGTTCCTTAACCATTTACCAATTTTGATGCTTTGAAAAATAATTTTTTGTTTCGTCACATAACTTGGTGGATACTCCAATAATATCTACTTTTCTTAAGCCTTAGAAACTGTGTATACCATATATATATATATATATATATATATATAGAAGGGCTGATTTGATGCAGATTTGAAAAATCTGTACCTGTGCTGGAGATAGTTACAGAGTTAGTAAGACTGGAATGTTTACAGTAACATACTCAGCTAGGTGTGCATTCATATGCCAGCTCTGGCATAAGTATTTCGCTATTTAAGTACTGAATAAATTTGAAAGCATAAATATTCTCAACCTTTATTTTGAGTGGATTCAATCTCCTGACCTTCAGGTTACAAGTTCAGGACATAGCATAGTAATCCTTGTTTATTTCAGAAATATCCTTTTGACTGGTGGTAACTGCAACTTCCCTGGGCTTAAGGACAGGATGTACAAGGATGTTCGCTCTATGTCACCTGCTGAGTTTGAGGTCAATGTTACCTTGGCCAAAAAGTAAGTTTTATTTTGTGCTCTTGCACAAAAAATGATTATGCTCATACTGTATTTGCAGACTGTTATCTGTTATGCATACTTTTCACATCCATGATTTCACTGTGTGCTGAGTGTTTGTATAGGCCTCCCTAGCAGTGTATGCAGTGTGGCTATTCACAAACTGTACTGTATAGGCTGGATTTTCTGAACTGTGTAGTAGTCATAGGGGGGGCCATGGCAGAAGAGTTTCCAAACTCCCCTACCCTGACAGTTCCTCCTCACACTTTCTCAAGCCTGCCCCTCTTAAATTATCTGCACATGTCCAAGCTACTATTCTATTCTATTTATTCTATAGCTCTGACGCCTCGTTCCCTCCGGGAACTCCCCCCCAAGGGGGTGGCCACGATAGAAGTGCTTCCAGTTCTCCCTGTTCCAACACTCCCTCCTTACTTGGTCAAGCCCTCCCCTGCCCCTCATGCTTCTCTCCTTTACATACTCTTCCACTCTGTTCTGCCATCTAACTGGCGGTCTGCCTCTCACACCAGGTCCCACCCCACAACTTCACTTCCATACACCTTTACAAACTCTACACCTTGCATTCTCTCTACATGTCCAAACCACCTCAAAGTATTACACTTAACTCTCTCAACCACTCCACATTCAATTCCAGTTGCCTTCTCACTCATATCACATCTCTCGTACACACTCTCATTCTCCATCCCACCTAGTAAGTCCACATGCTCCTCTCAAGTAACTCATTTCCACAGCACCTATTCTAGACTGATGAGCCCTACTCCATGTCCATGTCTCTGACGCATATGTCAGTGTTGGCAGGATTATACTATTTCGTAGTCCCCTTTTCACTTCCATACTCACGCTTCTACCCTTCATAATCCTCCCCAGTGATCTTATGACCTGTCCACCCTTCACTGCTCTCTCCCTAATTTCTCCTTCCATACTCCCATGTTTACACAGAACTGTACCCGGGTACTTAAACTCCTTCACTTCCTCCATCCTCTCACCCCTCAGAGTTATCTCACACTTCCTCTCAGTTGGCACTCCTATTCTGTAAGGTATAGCAAAGTCAATCACTTCAGTTTCTGCTCTCTCAAATACCATCACTTTACTTTTACCAACATTCACCTTCAGTTTCCTTCGTTTACACACAGACTGAAATTCGTCTACCACTCTAACTCCCTTTCACTCTCAGCCATCAACACAGTGTCATCCGCAAATAAACTTGCCACCAAGGACCAATTTGCTTCATTCAGCCTCAACTTCACCCCGAGGCCATTCACTTTGGCCTTCATCTCTCTCATACAACCATCCATATATATATTGAACAGCCATGGTGACATAACACATCCCTGTCTCAGCCCTACACTAATATTAAAACTTTCACTTAGATCACCCTCTAACCGTATACATGCTTTTGCACCTGCATAGAAGGCCTCAATGCCTTTCAGCAAAGATCCCCCAACACCATAGATTCTCAACACCTCTGTTATAGCTCTCCTATCAACCCTATCGTATGCCTTCTCCAAGTCCATGAAGGCAGCATACAACTTCCTACCCTTTCTGAACCCTCCCTGCTCCTCACTAACTTTATTCCCTGTTACTTCAACCAGTCTTTCAGTAAGAACCTTCCCATACACCTTCCCCGGTACACTAAGAAGGCTTATTCCCCTATAGCTACCACACTCATCCTTACTCCCCATCCCCTTATACAAAGGTACAATTATGGCTGTCCTCCAATCCTCTGGCACCTCTCCCTGCCTCCAGGCCAATGTGCATATAAGCAACATCCACTCCACCACTACCTCCTCCCCACACTTTAACATTTCAGCAGTTATCCCATCCACCCCCGGTGCCTTTCCCATCTTCAACTTTCCTATTGCTTTCCTAACCTCTTCCCTTCCTAATTCTCTCTGTACATCCTATCGTCTACCACCTGCCTCCATCCTCATGCATGTCACCACCGCCTCCCCTCCCGTCCCCTCATTCGTCAGACCATCAAAATGCCTCTTCCACACTTCTTTCACTTCCTCACTTCTACTCACAGGAACTCCATCCTCTCTCTTCATTCTCACACTACCAGACTTTTCTTCTCTCTCTTTTTACCTCCTTCCAGAATAATTTCTTGTTTTCTTTAAACTTCTCGCTCAGTTTCCTACCAAACTCCTCATCCACTCTCCTTTTATTCTCACTCACCATCCTCTTCACTTGTCTCTTGCATACATTACAATTTATAACACTCCACAATAAGCATGAAACCTCTTCATATCTAAACCACATTTCTCAGACACAGCCTCATTACTTTCACTATCCCTTCTTGACATGCCGCATATTTCCCTCTAGTACCTAAGTTTTACCTCTACCTTCAAAGTTTGAGGAGATTATGGAATTGCCTCTGTTTGTCTGTCGGTCCCTCTTTTATATTACATTGCATATAAAGTTCTATAGATAATCTGGAATATGGTCAACCATATACATAAAGGTTGCCTGCTACACAGTAAACCCTCGCTAACTCGGATCAATTGGGGGAAATCCTTGTTGAGTTACCCGAAGATCCGAGATATCCTATGGCTTCATTTTGATGCGTACGACTGACTGAATGCACATCCGCCCTCAAAACTACATATGCTTTCACTTGTATCTCTGGTTCCCAAGCACAATTGTGCACACACAAAATTATAACAATTTATCAAAAAAAGGATATAATACTGCAGAAATATATCTAATCATGTATATTTACATGAAATAAAGTATTATGGTGTGGTGGTAGGTGAGGAAGTGTGGGAATCGAAGCAGCAGAGCTGATATCGGTCACTTTGTCAGTCAAGGCCACACACATACATTATTTCCCCGATTTTTGTGATATTTTTGTGCTTACTTCTCGTACAGTAATTTTCTTTCACTGGTGATGAAGAGAAAGCTTTCAAGTGATATTAGTAGCAATCCAAGAAAAGATAGACCATTACATTATGTGAAAAAGTATATATTGTTAAAAGAAAGGAGAGAAGGTGGCAACAATTGGCCATGCTGTAGGGTTGATCCAAACAACTGTAGTGACCATAGTTATAAACAAAGAGCTCATTTTATCTCACGTTAAAGATGCATCTCCTATGCAATCAACTATAATAATCATGTTTGTTAATGGATAATGGAACACTAAGTGGAGTCACCGTGGTGATACCAAAGAGTATGGAAGGTAAAGAGGGGACACTCGCGACCACCTCTATGGGGAGAAATGTAACAGCGGGAACAGTGGCGCCGCCCGACGGCAAGCGCGGTAAACTATACGGCAACACGGAGTGTTGGAGAGCAACTAAACAGAGTTCAAACAAGTGAATTTTCCAAACCATTCTCAACTTTGAGAGAGGTTTAGAAGACTCACTTTTTCGAACTCTGTTCAGTTGCTCTCCAACACTCCTTGGACCCTGGTCCAGCACTATCAGCCATGGCTGTACTTACCTGTAGTGCTTCTTTAGTAAAATTTCCAGATGTTTTTTTAAAAGTAGACTACATTTTAACTCGTCACTGACATTTGACACGCTCACGTCCCAACTACTGTAATCCTGTGTTACACCATATCCTGAGGAGTTCAAGAATACTTCCCCAATGTCTTTACATGGCGTAAAAGGCTATTAAAAAGTCCCAATTTATACAATTACTTTATTCTCTAACCCACCGTAATGCTTGGCACACTCACACACACACAAACACATCAAATCCACTGTCATTCAGATAGGCCTATGGCAGTCTCATAAGTGACAATACATCAAAAGTTTGTGTTTTTTTCTACCTGATGTGACTAGACTTTCATTGACATTTTTTAATGTGCGATGTAGGCGGATGCAGATAAATAGATTTAAAATAAAGACCCTGCAGTTGCACACAGAACATTCTAAAAAGTGTCCCTGTACTCTCTCCCTCAAGCCTGTGACAAGTCTGGAGTGAAGCCTGTCCATGTAGTACATTTCCAGAATCACCTTTCTGTACACTGTCTCCATTTGAGTTAGCATTTCACGCAGACCTGTACTTGGCACAATCAGCTCTCCTCCTTGTGAGTCACCATAATTTTTCTTTGAGATCAAAACATGCACAGGGTTAGATCTAGAATGCTTTGAAGATTTTTCCTGCAATCTTCACAAACTTTTGCACGAAGTGGGAAGATCGCAGCTGACACTCGTAATTTAATGTCCTATGAGGTCTCAACTTCTTAGTGGGCTTCTTTGGTGGTTTATTAGGAGCCATGATGAATACTGTAGACACCCACAACACTGAATTATATACCGAGTGAAACGAGAGGAATGCACACGAACCATAAACACACACCGGGTGGGAAAATGGCGGGAGTTGGGCGCATTCCTTTTTCGGTAGCCTAATATATATATATATATATATATTTTTTTTTTGGATACAGTAATTATGGGTAAAATTTGATGGGCCCAAAAAGTTCCGGGGGAACGAGCATTCCGAGGTATAGACCTCCGGATTAAG
This sequence comes from Petrolisthes cinctipes, assembly GCA_033782935.1. Lineage (NCBI taxonomy): Eukaryota > Metazoa > Arthropoda > Malacostraca > Decapoda > Porcellanidae > Petrolisthes > Petrolisthes cinctipes. The sequence goes on along the minus strand of JAWQEG010000738.1, from coordinate 13,482 downwards.
GGACTTTTACTGTATATATCAGTACATCACCATTTTTCATGCAAGAAAGTTACTAAATTCAATACATTGAGTTTCTTATACACATCTGTTATGGTAAAAGCATAACTATATAATTATATGGTCAGTTGACATAGGGTATAAATGTATGGTATAGAGATGGAAATTCGAGTTTTGTACAAAATCAACTTGCGTCACTTCTCAGGCTGTAGGCCTTTGTGACGATGTACCTGGAAAATCTCCGCATAAGCTGGATATACATCCCAGTTATTTATAAGTGTTTGAGACACTGACAATGTCCGAGTTATCCGATATCCGACTTAGTGAAGGTTTACTGTATATGGAATGTATATATACAGCATACATGTACTGTATATATATTTGACACTTTTTGTCTGTTATTTCATTACCTACCAAACTCTAGCTGTTGTGTTAGTCATTTTCTTCCTGGTAGTCAGTACAGTACTCCCTATTTAGATCCCTTGCTTCTTCTTCTCAAGTTCTTCTCTTTTGTCGCCCCATTCTCCCTCCTTGATTTTCTTCCTCTCCTCAGGCTATTATTCCTCCACCTTAGTCATTTTCTCCCTCTCTTGACAAGCTTTTTTCTTCTCTGATACTTTCAACTCTTCCTCTGAGGTTCCTTTCCTAACTCCATCTTCCTCCCTTGAAATGTTCCTCCCTTTCCCCAATCCTATTCTTCGCCCCTGAATCAATCTTCTCCACCCCTGACCCCTTTCTTCCTCTTTCTCAACAAGCTCTTAATTAGTCTTTGTTCATCCTCAGCCCTTCCAACTATGCGTGGCATGGAGGAGCTGCCATCAGCCGCTCTGCCCACTTCCCAGAGATGCTGGTCACTAAGAAGGAATGGGAGGAAGATGGCTTCAATGTATGTCAAGAGAGGTTTAGTGTGTAAGCTTCAAGACAAATTTTGTATGCTAACCATTGTAGTCCACTTTTTCTAACTTAGTAGTGCATTCACAGTCAGTAGTTCTACATTACCCTTGTAAAACTGAATCAGAATGGGTGAACATTTCAACTCAAACAGCCATGAGATTCTTTTCATCATCATCATCATCATCATCAATACCCCATTTCCCTTTCTTCAAGGGGTGGAGAGGCTCTAGTGCCAGGGTTAGAAAAGGGAAGCAGAAATACAGAAAGTAAGGACAGAGTACCTAGTCAAATGGTCACACACACAAATTACTTCCCCTTTCAAGCCACAAAAATTCTCAGCTCACCCCCACAAGATACTTGCATCCACGACGTAAATCCCTTCACTTAGTTTGGTGAAAGGAGCCATTCCATTTCAAGTTAAAACCGAGTTGCCAGCCCTAACATCCACACTTCCTTGTGAAACTTTTCCACTCTTGTCTATCATGTATCTGTTCTTTTGCTTTATTCATATTTATTCCATGTTTTCTTACACAATCACTCACCATATCATGCCATCTTCTCCATGGTGGTCCCCATTGTCTCCTTCCTTTAAAATTACTCTCATTTCGTGGATTTCAGTATTTCTCATCTTGTGAATTATACATCTATCTATCTATCTATCTATAGCTCTGACGCCTCGCTCCCTCCGGGAACTCCCCCCAAGGGGGTGGCCACGGCAGAAGTGTCTCCAGTTCTCCCTGTTCCAACACTCCCTCCTTACTTGGTCCATCCCTACTCTACCCCTCACGTTTCTCTCCTTTACATACTCTTCCACTCTGTTCTGCCATCTAACCGGAGGTCTGCCTCTCACACCAGGTCCTACAACTTCACTTCCATACACCTTCTTTACAAACTCCTCGCCTTGCATTCTCTCTACATGTCCAAACCATCTCAATGTATCACGTTTCACTCTCTCAACCACTCCACACTCAATGCCAATTTCCTTCTCACTCATACCACATCTCTCATACACACTCTCTCAGCAGTTGATAAGTGTTTGTAGAATTTGTATAATTCTCATAATGAGAATGAGAATTATACAAATTCTACAAACACTTATCAACTGCTCCTACTCTTGACTTCTCATACTCACGCCACTCCAAGGATTCACAGCCATGTAATCATCTTGCAGCCACTGAATTTAACCCTCTATTTCTAAATAGCAACTTCATTGCACCTGCTATCTTTCTCCCTTGTGTTGCTTTGTTTTCCACTTCTTTCCCACACTTTCCTCTATTATCCAACATTACTCCAAGGTGCTTAAACTCTTCAACCACCTAGAGATTCTCACCATCCAATCGCACTCTGCTCACTTATTCACCTTCTCTCTCCAATATCATCACCTTGGTCATACCCATATTCACCTTCAAAAAGTGTCGTTCACATACCACTGCAAAACTTGCCACTAATAGATTGGAACTCTATGAATGGATATTAAGAACTGTTGCCTTCTTTCCAGGTAGAAGCAAAAGTTTACTTTATATATTCCTGGATTGTTTCTGTTACGAATGGGAAGTATGGTTGAGCTCAAAAGTGTTTCTGCTATGGCAGTGAAGTGTACTTGAACATTATCCAATACTTGTGTCTGAAAAATCCCAAACTCATAGACTATTCAGCTTTTGAATATTCCACAACTGGCTTATCTGTAAAATTTTGCTGTTGGGAAGGATCTGGTTAAATGTTGTTTTATACTGACTAATTCTGAATTGAATAATCATTTCTTAGAAGGTATCTGGTCTTTAATTTTTGCAGAAAAGAAAATATGCCAAGACAACAAATTTGTAATTCATTTTATGGTCAACAGTAGTCCGTTAAAATGATGAAATTACATATCCTGTACAATATTGATTAAGAGGTAATAGAGATATGAACAGTCGTGGCACATAGTCCTTGACCAGGGTGTTCAAGGACTATGTGCCGCGACTGTACCTAATATTTGTTAAATATCTATGCAGGTATCATATACATAGAGCAGTTACATTATAGAGTATATAAAAAAATATAAAAAGTTAAGGATAAGTATAAGGTACTGAATGACAAGGAGTATGAGAAGATCCCAGTGGCTAAGAAAATGTAGATTAATATACAGTATAAATTTGTACTTGACCATTTTAGCTGTATCCTGTAAAGTACAGTATTAACAAACCCATTAAAACACCCAACAACAAAATATTTAAACACATGGTACAGGTAAGATTTATGTGTAGTTTTCATATTGAACAAAACAAGGAAATACTGATTAACATATTGCAGCTTAGCTGTAAAATATTAAAAATATGGTATTTTTTTACTTGTGTAAAGCATCATGTACAGTACTGTACTCAACATTCATGATAGTTTGATTCAGAAGTACAGTAATAGGATTTAAACATTCCTTTTACTGTATACTGCTGGCTTCATTTGTGGCTTGTTTTGTACAGCAATTGAAAATGCAATTATATTTCAATATATTGTTTTTATACCCTCTGCCATCATCCATATCGGTACCACCATCATTATTGTTCATTCCTCCTAAATTTCCAGAAATACAACATCTGCAATTTTGGAGAGAGTTTTTGTAGTGTTGCTCATTTCTGAACTCTTTGAAATCCTCTGCACAGTTACCGGTAGTTGTGGTTGCCATTGATTTGCACAACTAACTCAAATATGGTGTTCACCCTCAAGTTTATGGGTTTAGACCCTGGAGAATTATTATTATTTTTTAGTATAATGTAAGACCACAACTTATTGCTAGAAGCTTCAGTTATCATAAATGTATTTTTTCCAAAAATATATGGTGTATCTCTCCAGTGGTTCCAAAAGTCATATCTGCAATGTGTTGGATGAGCAAATCATTCTGTTGTGTGTTGTTATTTGACAATATTATAGTTACACCTTTTCTTTGCATTCAGAGTTACAGCCCAGTTTGTGGTGTTTTGTGGCTAATTGAAATAATCTAATTTCTGAATATTGACTGATTTGCTCAAACTAGAATGACTATTGTTGCTCTCATAGTACTGTAGGTCAAAATCTACTCCTTCCATGTACTGTACATGGCATGCATGGCACACAGTGTACTGTATTAATTGTATAGTATTTATACATAGTCTGGTATTCATTGTGTACTCTGGATTCATTATGCAGTGTACATGAGTTATTTTTTCTAAAAATGGCATGGTTATTGCCATATTTCTTCATTGTCATTGCTGTTTTCGGTGATAGTCTTTGTTTTACTGTGAATACATTCCCACCATCCAGAGCTTTGACACTCACTCCATTCCTCTAGTACTTTATCGTGGGAATGGTCCTGGTAAAAGTCAGAATTGAATAATAGTTTTTACTCTTGGTTGCTGCCCCAGAGCAAAGAGGCCACCTCTTTCCCGACTCTAGCGGGACTAGGTGTTGGGACTACTGAACCCACTTTGTAAGGTGAGTTTATGTTGCCTATTTTATGCTATATGGAGAAAGGTTCAGTACTTTTGAGTTTATGATTATGCAGCTGGTTTTGATAGATTGTTTGCATGATGTGTATTGTGTAGCTGGGCCTAACCTAAAACCCCAAGTGTTGAAGACTGAAGAAATATAGAAAGCAGTTAAGATTTAGGGGAGAAAAGAGAACTCTGACAGTTCTGTATATCTCCTAGGACCAAAGCAAAGTACCTCCTTGGGCAGGGCTATCTACCCTTATTGCCTAAAGAATTACTACAGGTTGACTTAGCAAAGTGCATCAAGTTGGAGGATGAAAGGCTTGGAAAATTCTTGATTACATTGTCTCTGGTAAATTATCAAGCATGGTTGCCATGTTTCCAACCACTGATGATGTTTGAATGTTATTAATTTTGAAATATTTTCACAAAGGTTTTTGATATATCATATATTGTACCAAAGTACAGGTGGCTAACACAGGTGTTAAAAATCTGAAACTGTGTACGACTGAATTATTAAAATATTTTGAAACTCTTTAGGATACAGTGTTTCACCTCAAAATCAATGTTGATGATAAATCTTCAATGTCTTGTTACATGTTACTTTTGCTGAATATGATATTTTACCATAATGAGATCCAAGGATTTCATACACCATTGTAATGAAGCTACTCCTAGCTAAATCACCGGTTAAAATAGCATTTGCTGAGTGTTTGTATTGAATAGGGGTCTCATTCTCCCTTGTATGGACTCATGTGTGGGGTGACGACCTTCACAACAGTCCTGGACAAGGTGGAATCAAAGATATGCCCAGTACTCAAACTCTGTGTAGCCATATCCTGTTCAAGCATCTTTGGGGTACATAAGGGTTTCTGGTCTGTAAATATGCACCCTTGTGTAGAAATTGAATTAACATATGTTTTGGCTGGTGTCTACAGTATCCACGTGTTTTCAGGGTACCGTATCTTACACAGTGTGGACTCGTCTCTGGCAGCTTACCCAGCCTTATATATTTTTTTATCTTTTTCTTTTTGTCTCATTCTAGGCTGCTAGTTACGGAACTTCTGGATGGGTAGGCTTTGGGCTGTCTGTATTGCCACCTGCCGGGAATTGAAAGCTTAACAGCATTAGTGAAGCTTCAATGTCCCTGTTTCTTTCCCAGAGCTTCTCCAGAGAAAGATTATCACAAGTAAGTTTTACTCTCAACATTCTTGGAAATATTTGTAGTAACGAGGTATTAACACTGTTACCTATGAAGCCCTGATGGTGGCTTTATGGTCGAGTTCTTTGAAGTCGAAAAAGTGGCTTTGATTTACATTGAAGATATTTTGGTATTTATATAGAAGCTTTATAATTGTAATTTAATGAAAATCCCATGAAAGAAAAATCATGAGTCCCATGATCTGTCATATTCTCCTTTACCCTACTGGACCTCCCTGGCCTTGGGCGGTCTACCTTCATCCTCAAATCAATCCTTCCAGTAGCTTCATTAGGCCTATATGATAATTCTGGCTGAGTTCGGTGGATATATTTCCATTTTACCCGTCGAACATACGAGGCCAGTTATGCTACCGAACTCTTCATTATGCCAATGTCATTCATTTCTTGGGTGTCAGTTGATAGATTGCATAATTTACCAGTTCTGGCTGTACAAAAAGGAAAAATAATGGGCTGTCAACGTTTGTCAGAGAGAGAGAGAGAGAGAGAGAGAGAGAGAATACTATGATAATTAAAGAGAGAATATTATGATAATTTAAAGAGAGAGAGGGAATATTATGATAATTTAAAGAGAGAGAGGGAATATTATGATAATTTAAAGAGAGAGAGGGAATATTATGATAATTTAAAGAGAGAGAGGGAATATTATGATAATTTAAAATATACAGTTAGTTTCGTTAAAGTAAATTGACAATGTTAAAATGTATATAGTACAAAAGCAAACCACTCAAAAGAAAAAGTATTAATAGGCTACATAGATTGATAAATAGATAGATAGGTAGAGAGAGTTAGAAAAATAGACAGACAGATAAATTGAGGCTAAAGAGTGGAAAGGCTCGGGTGAGTGGAAAAATAAAATACTTTGGGTAAAAAATAATTACTGTAGGTTGTTGTCGCAGTTTGTGTTGTTTCGTTGTTACCATGACGACCGTAATTATAGGGTGGTGTGGAAGTGGTGTGTGTGTGTGTAGGTGGTGTGTGGTGTGGAAGTGGTGTGTGTGTGTGGAAGTGGTGTGTGGTGTGGAGGTGGTGTGTGGTGTGGAGGTGGTGTGTGTGTGTGGAAGTGGTGTGTGTGTGTGGAGGTGGTGTGTGGTGTGGAGGTGGTGTGTGTGTGTGGGTTAGAAGGGGTATGGCGTGTGAGTGTGTTGTGAGGGTCGTATTAGGAGTATATGTGAAGTATGGTATGGATAATGGGAGGTGATATTGGAACTTGTAAGTGGTATGAGGATGTGAGAATGTGTGAGGGATGTATAGTGATGTGAGATGATGTTTTATACAGAATGGCAATTATTGAGGCTCCTCTTCTAGGGTACTTTATGTGTGTGTGTTCTGATGTGGTAGGGAGTGTGTTCCATGCAGTTCTTCTCATAAATTCATTCTAACCACCGTGCTACCTCTGACTTAATAATTATTGCCTCGTGTCCTTGTGGTGGTTGTGGTGACCTCTCTGGTATACCCAAGTGAAGTCTTTATTTACAACAACATTACCCAGCATTCAACATTTATCCCATTTCCCCACTCATCCCTACAACTCCTGGCCTCTCACCCTCATACTCTCCCATTCCTCATCCCTCACTCTGGTTCCCTCTTGTCCTCATACGTTTCCTATCCTCACATTCATGCACTCCCCTTCCTCATACCTCACTCATTTAACCTTTCCTGATGTATCTTCTCCCCCCCTTACATATACATTTTCCTCTTAATTTCTTCCCTCCTTAAGGACCCTGTGAACGTGTATGAGACCTAGTGGCTTCTGATTCCTCCTGACTATGCCATGAAACAAGCTCCTTCAATGTAAGTGGTGTTTCGTGGCAATGTTTGAATGACTCGTTAACCTCCAATTTTCTGACGACATAACGTGGGTCCTTTTAGCTCTATGTCCTCCAGACCTCACCACACTCTCTTACAGTCTCAGTATGGTCATTAGATTTTCCCAAACTCATTTCCCTCCACGCTCCACTCCCTCCCTCCCTCCTTGACCCCCTCTCCTCCACTTTACGTACACAACCCCACATCCCGCCTCCCAAATCACCGGCTCTTTTCCCCCACCTATTCCCCTTCTTTACCTATCCCCCCGCCCTCTTCTCTCTCTCTCTTCCACCTGTCATCCCACTCTAGTTATACCTTTCTTCTCACACTTTATTCCTCTCTTCCTCTACACTATTACTCCCCTCTTTTCCTCTCGTTCACCTTCCTACACTTTCACTCCCTCTCCCAGTTTACCTTTCCTGTCAACTACCGTACCTTCCTTCTCCCTATCTCTTCCGCTCTCCGCTTTTTATTCTAATCACGGGTGCAGGGAGAAAGGAAATGCGATAATAGGAAAGGCGTAGTGAGCAAAAAAATAATAATATTGTATGGCGTACGCTGATTATATGTAGTCTGTGTGTATATGTATGTTAGATTATTCTATACACATATATACCTTTCGTCTCTCACTTTCCCCTCTGCCCTTTTTTTACTTCCCCTTTCCCTCTCTTCTTACTCATCACCATGCAGGCCCTCTCACCATTCTCTCCTCTCCATTCTTCCCTCTCTCTCTCTCTCTCTCTCTCTCTCTCTCTTTTCCTCCATCCTTCCCTCTCTCTCTCTCTCTCTCCCTCCCTTCCTCCCTCTCTTTCCCTCCATCCTTACATCCCTTCCCCTTTCTCTCTTTCCCTCCATTCTTACATCCCTTCCCCTTTCACTTTCCCTCCCTCTCTTTCCCTCCATCCCTCCCTCCATCCATCCCTCCCCTCCCCTCTTTTTCCCTCCATCACTCTATCCTTCCATCCCTCTCTCCATCCATCCCTCCCCTCCCCTCTCTTTCCCTCCATCACTCTATCCTTCCATCCCTTCCTCCCTCCCTTCCTCCCTCTCTTTCCCTCCATCCCTTCCTCCCTCCCTCTCTTTCCCTGCCTGCCTCCATTACTCCCTCCCTCCCGCCACCCTTGCTGCCGCCTTCGTCCATTTACATAAATATCCAATATCGGGCCACTTCGATTGAGATCCTATACTCTAAATTAAATTGGGAATGTAAAATTGAAATGGGTTTATGCGGGCAGGCAGGGAGGGAGGGGCGGGAAGGCGGGGGCGGGGGTGGAGGTGGTGGTAGGGGGGGTGGGTGGGTAGGCGTGTGTGTGTGTGTGTGTGTGTGTTTGGTTGGGTTGGGGGGGGGGCAGAGGGAGGGGGAAAGGGACCTGATGAGATGAGTGGGCGGAGGGCATGAAACAAGGGAAGGTGGGGGAGGGGGCGGGGGGTGCTGTTGTTGGGGGAGGGGGGGGCGGGGTGAGCGGTCAGGTGGGCGCTGTTTGTGCACGCATAAAATTGGTTTCAGATTTACGGCGGCCTGAGTATGATGGATATATTACTCTGCTCCCCCCCCCCCTCTCTCCCTTGTTCTCTTTCCTCCCCCATCCCCCCCCCATCCCCCCTACCCCCCCAAACACCCCCTCCCTTGTTCTCTTTACGTTACCCCCCCCCCCCTACACACACCCCCCCTCACACCCGCCACCCAAACTTTACTTCTCTCTCTCCACTCGTGTGTTTTATCCTCTTTTCTCTATTTATCTTCTCTCTGTTTCTCCTCTTCCATTTTTTATTCTCTCTTTTTTTCTCCTCTATTTATCCTCTCCTCTCTCTATTTCTCCTCGTCTCTCTTTTTATTCTCTTCTCTCTTTTTTCCCTCCTCTCTTTTTATTCCTCCTCTCTTTTTATTCCATCCTCTCTATTTATTCTCTCTTCTTTCTTTTTTCTCTCTCCTCTCTCTTTTTATCATCTTCTCTCTTTCTCTCCTCACTCTTTCTCCTCGTCTCTTTTTTATTCTCTGCTCTTTCTTTTGATCAGGTTTTTTTTTTCTCTCCTCTCCCTCTATATTCGTTCTTTATTTTCCTTTCCCCACAATTATCACACCCCAGCCCATTCCTATACCCCCATTACTACGCCTTCCTCAACCCCTTCCACTTCCCCTTCCACTTCCCCTTCCCCTTCCACTTCCTCAACCCCTTCCACTTCCCCTTCCCCTTCCCCTTCCCCTTCCCCTTCCACTTCCCCTTCCCCTTCCACTTCCTTTTCCACTCTTATTGTTTCCTTCCCTTCTATCTCCTTCCTTTCCATATGTCTTTCCCTCTCCTACCTCTGTTTTTCTGCCACTCCCATCCCCTACCCCCTAGAGTACTTTTCTCCCCTCTCCCTTTTCCCTACCCCCTCTCCCTCTCCCCTGCCCCCTCTCCCTCTCCCCTGCCCCCTCTCCCTCTCCCCTGCCCCCTCTCCCTCTCCCCTGCCCCCTCTCCCTCTCCCCTGCCCCCTCTCCCCTGCCCCCTCTCCCTTTCCCCTGCCCCCTCTCCCTTTCCCCTGCCCACTCTCCCGTTCCTTCCCCTTTCCTCCTTCCCCTCTCCATTTACTGCCCCTTCTCCCTTTCCTTTCCCCTCTCCCTATTCCTTCCCCTCTCATCTCCTTTCCTTCCCCTCTATCCTTTCCTTCCCCTCCCCTCCCCTCTCCTCTCCTTTCCTTGCCTTCCCCTCCCCTCTCCTCTCCTTTCCTTGCCTTCCCCTCCCCTCTCCTTTCCTTCCCCTCTCCTTCCCTTCCCCTCCCCTCTCCTTTCCTTCCCTTCCCCTCTCCTCTACTTTCCTTCCCCTCTCCCCTTTCATGCTCCCTCTCTTTTCCTTCCCCTCTCCTCTTCTCTCTATCACATCACCTGTCTGCTGTAATTCCCGCCTGCTGCCCTACCTGCCATTCAACACCATCTTCCTTCCTTCCTTCCCTCTTCTCCGTTCCTTAGATCATCATCCCCATCAGTCTCTTACCATATTACATTCACTTTTTCCTGCCTCCACACTTTCCAGAATAACCCTAGTGTTTCTTTCGCTTTCGCTCTCTCTCTCTCATTATTTCAATCTCTATTTATCTATCTATCTATGTATCTATCTGTCATTCTATCCATCCATCCATCCATCCATCCATCCATCCATCCATCCATCCATCCATCCATCCATCCATCCATCCATCCATCCATCCATCCATCCATCCATCCATCCATCCATCCATCCATCTATCTATATATTTATATATTTATATATATTTATATATATTTTTATATTTATCCTCCACGTCTTCCTTCCCTGTCTCCCCAGTACTTCGCTGTTTGTAATATTATTCCTTTTATTGGTTACATTTCTTGGTTAATCCTTTTTCTTGTGGATGTGTCTCTCGTCCCTTCTTCCCTCCTCCTCCTTCCTTCCTTTTTTTTTTTCCTCGTCGCCCCTACCCATTATTATCGCTTATTCCCAGACTCTCCTAATCTCCACAGTTATTTTCTTACTCTCTCGCTCTGTTTCCCGGCAGAAGGATGTTGCCAGCAGAGATGTGGGCAATATAATAAGGGTTTGGGCTCTCCATCGTACCCGAGGCCAGTCTCTTTTCTCTTTTCATATCTGCCCCATTATCTATTTTCATTCGTGCTTGCTGTCCCTCCACCCTCTTGTTATCCCTTGTGTTACAAAGTCTTCTTGGCATAACACAGCTTTCTTTCTTTCCCTTTATTATCAAATTTAAAATAATCTCTCTCTCTCTGTTTCTCTCTCTCTCTCTCTCTCTCTCTCTCTCTCTCTCTCTCTCTCTCTCTCTCTCTCTCTCTCTCTCTCTCTCTCTCTCCTCTCTCTCTCTCTCTCTGTCTCTCTCTGTCTCTCTCTCTCTGTCTGTCTCTCTCTCTCTCTCATTCTACCACTTTAATGCTTTTCTCACACTTTCTCCTCTCTCTCTACCGTCTTAGATACTGCCTCATTCCCTTCCTTCCAAATTCCCTCTAATCTTCATTACTTTTTCCTCCTGCAGTTCCTCCTCTCCTTCCCTTCATACCTCTTCACCATCACCTTGCCGTCTCCTTGCTTCCTAATGGTCCCCCCTTTTCTCCCCTACTAATCACGCGAGCAAATTTTCCTTCGTCCTCAAATCAGAGTGAATTTTCATCCGTCCTCCAACTTGTCCTCTGTGGGTTAGCTGACAGAGGATGAAGGAAATATATAAGTGTTTATACGACTGACCCCTTTCTCTTATTTCCCCACCACTATAAAACCATGGCATCTGTCTACCTGCTCCCTGCCTACTTCACCCCTCAGCTCTCTCTATTTTTAAGTATGTCCCTTTCTCAGCCCCCTTGAACCCAGCCCTGTCCTCACCCATTTTACTCAGTCCATCCTTTCTGTCCCATTGCCTGTCCCATCCCTACCAGTGCACTGTTTCATCCACTATGCCATTGCCCTATATTTTTGTCCGATATTCATTTGACCCTCTCACTCTAGCCCTTAGCCACTCCCCTTCCACAGTCCCCAACCCTGCTCTTCCCCTTCGGCAAGTAGGAAAGGGGGTGACATACTAGGAAGCAAAGGGTTCAGCAGACCAAGTAAAGAGAGGGTGGGCCAGGAAGGAAAGGGAACGTCGGGCCAAGAAGAAATAGGACGGGCCAGGATATAGAGAGGGGCGGCGGGCCAGAAAGGAGAGGGGGATGGCGGGTCAGAAGAAGGGGGCGGCAGGCCAGAAAGGAGAGGGGGATGGCTGGTCAGGAAGAAGGGGGCGGCAGGCCAGAAAGGAGAGGGGGATGACGGGCCAGGAAGAAGAAGGGGGCGGCGGGCCAGGAAGAAGAAGGGGGCGCGGGGCAGGAAGGAGAGGGGGATGGCGGGCCAGGAAGGAGAGGGGGCGCCGGGCCAGGATTTAAGGAGCTGTACATCATCCGCCGCCGGGCTGAGCTACGTGTAAATTAGGAGAGAGCTGCGGGGGAAACCTAGACCGATTTATTCTCTTCTCTTGGTTGCCTCGATCCAGCCCTTACCTAACCCTCTCTTCATTTTCTCCTCCTTCCATTCCCTCTTTCTCTCGTCTCTCTTCTACTTATTATATACGGTACTTACTCTCTTTTTTTATTTCCGTTTGCTTCAAGTTATGTTTTCACTTGTTGTTGTTTGTTGGTTAGTAAACACGATAATATTATATACGGTAAAATAAAAACTTATCTGCAGATTTCGATAAAAAAAAACAAAAAAAAAAACATCGCAGGTTGATTTGGCAGTGTGAGTCAAAAGTGACGACATTTTGGTGGTTGCTTTAAAAGAACAAGGTCAGGAATGAATACTATTTTTTTTTCAATTTTTGGCATTTTATTTGTGCTTCTCATCAACTCACCTTTTCCCCCTACACACACCACACCCATTCTCCCTTCTCTACTTAGCGTTCTTCTTTCCTTCTCCACTCTCGCCCATCCGTCTCTCCCACGTTCCTAGCTCTCTCTCACTTCGGGGCCTGTATCCTGTGGTGAAGTACATAGAAAGTGAGAAAGAAATATTTAAGGTGTCGGCTGCTGTGTAGAATTAATTACACCATAACATATTTTTACAGGGCTCGTTATGATATACGGTACTGTATATATGGGAGGTGGTGTGGTGGAAAGGGCGTGTGTGTGTGTGTGATGTATTGTGTGCTGAGAGTGAAGTGGAGTGTGATGTATGGTTGTGTGGTGAGTGGAGTGGTGTGGGTGGCGTGTGTCTATATTGTAGTGAGAGTAAAGTGGTGTACTGTGTGGTGAGAGTGAAGTGAAGTGTGATGTATGGTGTGGTGAGAGTGAAGTGGTGTGGTGTGTGTAGTGTAGTGAGAGTGAAGTGGAGTGTGATGTACGGTACTGTGTGGTGAGAGTGAAGTGAAGTGTGATGTATGGTGTGGTGAGAGTGAAGTGGTGTGGTGTGTGTAGTGTAGTGAGGGTGAAATAGAGTACCCCAAGTTCCTTTTTTTATATAGTGTGGTGAGAGTGAATTAGTGTGGTATGGTGTGGCGTGGTGTTGTGAGGTAAGTGCTATAGTTGTGACTGTGAAGGAGGTGAGCAGATCTGAATGTATTAGTTTCTTGGCCACTCATGAAGGACTGTAATGGGAACACGAGTAAGGTTTGTTTACCTGAGCCATGT